>CM040242.1:169740758-169766460 GCA_022545495.1 Chrysanthemum lavandulifolium
GATTTACAAAGCAAGTCGCTACCAAGAAAATTACACCGAGAGCCAAGTCGCTAACTTGAAAAACTTCCAAACACACTTTTCAATCCAAAACAACCCAATCACGATGATTCAAGCCTTCCAAATCAAAACCTAAACACTTGTGATGATCCTAAACACAAAAGTACAATCAAAATCTAAACTTTAACACTAGAAATCAACCAAATGATGCAAAAACCACTAAACTTTCTCAAACTCAAAAACCACCTAAAAACCACTAGAAATCCAAAGATATGTAAGAGATGATCTAACCATGGCTCTTGATACCATTTGTAACATATTGGATTTCATAAACACACTAAACCATAAGATCAAATAGGCGTATAAAGAGTTCTAGAGAGAAAGTTAGAGGTTTAGGGAACTTTAGTGAGAGAAAGAAAAGTCTTATTATGAGCTCCAACTCTCTACCTGGGAGGTAGAGAGTATTTATAGTCATTACATAAATCGCCACCTATCGGCCGTGGATCGGGCATACAAGTGGGTAAAGACCCGTCCGTCCTCCACGGTGTTACTTAAACTAAATACTACTTAACTTATAATAATCTACGACTCACGAGCTTAACGATTACATATACTTGAGGTGACCGACTCTTTAATAACTGGATTTACTAAATCCTAACATCTTTGGGTTCATGTTTACCTGAGAAAGACTCCCATAGTAGTATGTTAGTAACTACTAATGCTAAAATAAAGTATTTCAGATTCTAATGAATCTTATGCATGTCTCATTGTCACAGGTACAAAACTAACCAGCAAACATTTTGGAGGTCGTTTGTGCAAAGGCGTGGTCAACTAAGGTGACAAACCAAGGTTTGTAGATTTATTTTTGTGCATGTTCTCATACTGTATGTACGTTTCCTTTTAATTTCTACTTGACAATAATAGATTGCTATTGTATGAAACATTATATTAGCCATCTCAAACTATATTAAGTGTTCACAATTTGTTGCCGCTTTTTTGCAACAGGTATTAATAACAACGAATGTAAAATGATTTCGGATGCCATGAAAGTGTTCAACGTGTCACACGTGTTCTCGAAGGTAAACTGAATGCAATTGTATTTGCATTTACCGCTATATAAATTCATACGCACGCGTGTGATTGCACCAAACATTAGGGTCGCTTTTATATTCTAAAACACGTATGCAGTTTTCTATTGTATTTACAGGCTTATGAGCTTATTTGCTTTTGGCTTATATTCCATAAGCCAGAAGTTTTCGGCTTATTTTGAGACTTATGAGCTTATAAGTGTTATTATGATATAATGAGCTTACATAAGCCTATAAATCTCAAAATAAAGTAGAGAAGTTGTCCTTATGAAACATAAGCCGAAATCAAATAAGCTAAAACAAACACCCTGTATAAGCCCATAAGTTCCAATATGAGCCAAAAAATGTCGCTTATAAAACATAAGGTGAAAATATATAAGCCCATAAATAAGCTTAAACAAACAACCCCAAGCCAGAAAATATGTATATAAAATGTATATTATTATTTGGTGTAAGAAATTTGTATTAAGTTTGTGAGTAAAGTGTCCAAACAGCATTAAGAGGATATTGTAACTAAGTTCTGAATATTTGTTTGTTTATTAACTAGGAATTGTTGGAGGAGGACTTGGAACATTGTCGGAACATCTAAAGTTCACAGTCTTGCGAATATGTCTGCAACTTCTGCTATTAATCTCACAATCGTGACCGGCTGCTATTGTGGTAAACAATTATCTCTCCTTTCATTTTTTATCGTTTCCGTTTGTTTTGTTATGAAATGTGATTTTTAGTACTTTGTACATGATTCAAGTATAAAACTAGAAATAATGACTTTGACTGAATCGATGGACGAAGAAATATTGGGTTTTTTTTATCATGTTCACGACAGTTTAGATGAAATATACTTAAAACTAGACTAGATTACTAAAAGTGCAACAGAATATTGATACATACCCGAAACTGAGTGGGTGCTTGATAATATCGAAGAAGAAGAGAACGAAGATGCTTTGGGAAGTCATAGTGAAAAATTGGCACTAGCATTTGCCCTGTACTGATTCTGAAGTAAAGTTCATGCATCTGTGGTCAATAGGTGGCCAGAACGACGTCGTATAAGTGTGGTTGTTGCTGCCGCTGGAGCTCAGGTTACCAGTCCTTTTTCTGTTAGCATTGGCTGCGATTCTCACGTCAGGTGAATCAATGAAAATAGTTATATATCATTGTTTACGTGTGTACATCTTTTTAATTAGTTAGTTGGAACTGTTTTGAAATGCCATTGAGAATCTACTGAAAAGGTGTATTTAAATTTTTTCTTTTGTCAGGCAATTACCATATCTGTTAGAGTGGCCTTTTAGTTAAAACTTGGGATTTAACCCATTACCTATTTCAACAAAGCCCTCCTTGACCCGTTAACTTGGACATTTGTGGTTGGGAGTCATACCGTTAGACACTTGATTTTTTATATATATATATATATATATATATATATATATATATATATATATATATATATATATATATATATATATATATATATATATATATATATACTAATAGGCGCGTTGAGTTATGCAAATGAACTTTTTACATGGTAATTAGCCACATAATATTGAATCCCATTGGTTGTTTTAATAGCATTAGTCCTCTTTTACACTAGGCAATTCCTCATTGGCTATGAAGATTAATTACATTACAAAGATGAATAGTAGGTCGGTGGAGTACGTGTTTGTCACACGAAACATTAAATGGAAGTCAACACAACCGCCTCTTTTCTATCTCTAGAAATTTCTCTCCCGGATATTGTCAGGTTCATCAAGTACACTAACAAATACCCAATGGGATTTAACCCATTACCTATTTCAACAAAGCCTCCTTGACCCGTTAACTTGACATTTGTGGTTGGGAGTCATACCGTTAGACACTTGATTTTACGTATATATATATATATATATATATATACTAATAAGCGTATGCTGAGTTATGCAAATGAACTTTTACACGTTAATTAGCCACATAATATTGAATCCCATTGGTTGTTTTAATAGCATTAGTCCTCTTTCTCTTTCTAGAAATTTCTCTCCCGAGATATTGTCGGTTCATCAAGTACACTAACAAATACCCATATCCACAAGTAACACAAACCCTAAAGAGATCTAAAGAAAGCCATGAGTCATACCTTCCGTGATGAAGGTTCCACATATCTTCATCAAAGGCAGAAAAAAACAATAAGTTTTATAAGCGTAAATCACGCTTTGATGTAAGTCATTCGATTTTTTTATTCCTAAGGTTTTAATGAATTGGTGTAAAAATGAATTGGGGCCTAATTATTTGACATTAAATTAACACTTTTCAAGATTTTATATAAAATTGAAACTTTTGATTAGTGGGTTTTGATTTTGCATCCGTGAAGAGACCCGTTGAGGCATATATATTCAACAAACTCGCAAATTAAAAAATATATTATTGGCCTTTATCTCGCTACTTTGATGTAAGTAAACCCCTCATTTTTTTTATTTTTTTAATAACATATTGGGGTTTAATTGTTTGATGATTAAAATGAATTGGTACTAATTATTTGACATTAAATTAACACCCTTTCAAGAGTTTATATAAAAGATTTATGTGGTTTTGATTTTGAATGTGTGAATTTGAAATTCCTACAAAGATATGTCTCTTCACTTTTGGATGTTATTGAAGGTTGAAGAGTTACAAGGGAAAGGGAGTGAACAGTGCGGATATATCCGTTGATGGTGATACTAAGGTATATTTTGTTTTGTTGGTTATGGGTTTATGGTGATTCCGGTCATTTGTATTAATGTGTTTGACTTACTTAATACTTATGAGCTCAAAAAGGTATGTAATCTTATCTTTGTGTCATAAACTGCTTTTTTCATAATCGTTTGAAATAAGCTTCTTTTTCAAGAGTTTTTAGGTGGGTGTTTTTTGGTGAATTTGATGATGCTTTGTGAGTTTTGCAGAACAATTGACAAAATGGGAGTTGAGAGGATGCATCGATGTTGTTCCAATCGCGATTGATCGGGGTTAATGTTTTTTTTATTGTTTTTAAGTTGACGTTCAAGTTAGTTATTTGTTCAGCCCTACTTATAGATAAGCACTTATAAGCTACTTGAAGTAAGCATCGTAGAATATTGAGTTTCGATTCGCTCATTTCATACTATTAAATTTAGTTTTGATAGGTGGATAACTTTTGACTTATTGCAAAAGCGGTAGTGTAGTGCGCATTTTCAACATCATTAGGGAAAAATTAAAACCCTTTTATTATGTAACGATATGTTTATGCACAAAAGATTTATTAACTATTGAATACTTTGAGTAACCGATATCACCGGGTTGATTTGCTAATGCATAGTAATAATTTACACCGCTATGTTTCTGCAGCAGAACCGGGTGGAGCATCGTTCAAACATTTTGCCGACCAAGAGTGGCGATTGGAATGGTTAGTAACGTAAAATTCAAGCTTGATGCGACAAAAGTGGTGCATGAACAGAACCAATTTTAGCACCTCCTATGGTGGACAAAAGAAAAGGAGCAAGTATGTGCCCTTAACTGGAAAGACAAAAGAAAAACAAAGAATCGAATGAACTTGAATGCTTCGTAAGGCTTAAATAGGATTACGCCAAGGTCCTTGGATTCCCCAATTGGTGGACATGAACGGAAGCGATTTGCTGGCGGTGTGTTTTGTTGTTTACTATCGTGTTTCTTCTTTATTTAATGATGTACATACTTAAGATTGTTCCACGCACTTATTTTTGCCAGATAGCACTTGATTTGTTCTCATTTTGAGATGAAGGTAATAAATATGAAATGGTATAGTATTGTGAAGTGCCTTTAACTTGATCATCATTTGTCATAATGAAAGGCGAAACATGATGGGACTTCATTGTGCTTATATGTTCTAAGCAGAATGAGGATCAAGCTAATGCGTCTACTTTGCCCTAATGATCCCAGGGCTTATGAAATGAAGACAGTCCAAAATGGAGCTGCTTTTAAGCCACCGATAATTGACCCATTTCATGGAGCTTCATCTTCGTGTAACGTATGCTTCGTTAAGTTCGAGTGGGGAAACTATGTTATCACACGATATGCTTTTTGTAGATAGTTATTAAAGAAGTTGTAACCAATTAAAAAATGTATTTATTTCACCTATATGAGTTGTTAGGATTAATTCATAATCCGGATTGGCCATTGAAGCATTTACTTTTGGTACAATTTGTGTTATTCAAGTATGTGGCTAATTTAAAGCTTAATTTTAATCGCACATTTTTGTCTTAATCGCATTTATTGGATGATCATGGATTAAACGATATTGTCATCAAAATCACTTTAGTTAGTCTAAATTCGATTGTAAAGTTGATTTGAGGATTATTTTAGCTTGGAGTTATGATTTAGGTTGCATAATCTCAAAACAGTCACATATAGGTGTGTTTGGATCAAGTGATTTAGCTAAGGTGTAGGAGAGGAGATTAGTTATAGTCATTTAGTATAGTTACGTTTAGGCATACTTAGGCATTTTAGAACGCTACCTGTTACGGTTTGTTGGTATTTGTTGTTGTTTATCTGTGTGGCGTTTCTCCCTTTGTCAAAGGGTGACAGTATTTGTTGTTTGGATCAACCCAAAGTATGACAACGGCGACTATGAACGCCACTAAATCACTTGATCCAAACACACCTATATGTGAATGTTTTGAGATTTATGGGTTTTGTTAATCATGTTGTTTGGAATAATGAATAATCAGATTTGCAAATCTTAACCACACTTCTACGCAAACCTGCGTCTTTCTTAGTTGCGCAGATTTTTATGTTGTTGTTTTAGTATACTTGGATTTCTATGTGTATGTGGTATCTCATAAATTTTGTTGGTTTCAGCTTTTGGATAGTTCTTTGTTTCAAGATTAGACTTGATTAGTTGTTCTTATGCTTTAGCGTAAATATAAGTTAATTAGTTACGGTTATTGTTTCAAAATTGAGAGTGTGATGTCTCGATTTTACGGATTGAGGATTAATGTTCTTATGCTTTAGTCGAAATCTTACTTTATTAGTTAAGGTTGTCGTTTGAAGATTAAAGGTATGTTTTATTGATGTTCGATTTGTGAAAGTCGGGATACTTTAACATTTGTATCCTACGTTAGGTAAAACAAGCGGTGCTTCAAAAACTTTATATATAGTTCCGTAAGTTGTGGCGTTGCACTCATGTTTTTATTCATCCGTGTTTGTTACACTTAAGATTTGTAAAAGCGAGAATTTTAAGAAACGTACACACGCCTCATAGATGGATCCATCCAATGATGATAGTTATGTAATGACCTATGGATTCAAATGCATTGTCAAATGATAATATGTGAATGAACTATAGTGCAAGTATGTGATGTTACTATAATATCTTATGTTGACACACGAGTTGGTAAGCCAACCGTGTGTTTAAATGGTTTGCAACTACTTCAAAGCCACAACCCCAAGCACACCGATATTCGGTTTTGTTTAATATGTGAATATACATGTTTGGGATTATGAAGTCAACCTTGAAGCACAAACACCTCACATGCAAACACCGTATCTTAGCCCGTATTTTAACACTTCCGTATGCAAATACTCCGCAATGAATCATGGTCTTAAATCCATACATAAAATAATAGAGGCTAATGCACTCATGAAGAACTGCTGGTCAATTCGCCGTTATTTACTTTTCATCACTTGGCGCCTTTTAATATTCAATTCAATTTGTTTTCAAGATGATTGGGTTGGTGTTGATGTACCTCTCCGTGGGTACAATATCGAAAAGAACAAGTAACTTCTATGTAATGTTTTTTTTTTTTTTTTTTCCTTCTTGTGGTTTTAACTTTATTCGATCTTTATTTATTAAAGGCCCAAGTAACCAAAAGGCCTATTGTCGTTGGTTTGGTCCGATTGAAAAAGGACAGTTGAGGAAGAACTAAAATGCCTTATATGAAAGTTTTCGTGTGTTAGTGTGAATTGAAGGTGTGAAATGGCTAATCAAATGAACATAAATATATTGTTTTGGCTAAGGTGGCAAAATGGATGACAATTTGTAATTTGATTGTGTGTTATTGTCATGTAAAATGAAGTATTTGAGACTAAATGTGTTCATATGCTTTTTTTATCCGTGACGGGTATAATATGTACGATCGAAATTGTCAACGAAAATGAAATGCATGTAAGTGGAGGTATGGGGATATAGCGTATGCAGGATGGTATTTCTGATATTCGGACAAATTACTATTAAGCAATGGAGAATGATAGGTCAAGTCTGTTGATGCGCACGCTATGGCTTTGTCCACATGGTGAACATGGGTAGATCATAACATCAGCCCGCAAAGAAGTCAAAGAACTCTTAAGCTTAAAGATAATGATGGAAGAAGAGCAAGCAATACTCAAAGAACTCTTAAGCTTTGTAGTCTTACAAATGTTGTAGTAGAATAATTAACACAACCTTTTCAATTATGTATGTCTTTAGCCTAAAATTGTTTCTAGGCATTCGCATCGACTTAAAACACCCAGCATCGCGGCGGGTTCAAATTACTTGTTAGTATATTAAAGGTTGAAATGCAAATAATTTTGTCATTGTTTAAACGCATTTTAAAATATGTGCAAATAAACAATGAGGAGAGTTGTCACACCCCAATTTACACTTTTTGCGGAATGGAATTCCTAGGATTGTTGTCATAGCACCACAATCACAGTTATATTGAAGCGACCTAAAGTGTCGTTTGAAAATACATCGTTTGATTTAATAAAATAATCGAGTTACAAAGTATAGGTCCCAAAAGTTTATAAAGTTTATGGAAATATAAATATATTACAAGTCCAAACGATGTTTTAAAAGAAAGTGTCATAATGTACATGATATAAGTCGACGCCTTGTGACTAAAAGGTGGTTCCCTAACCATGCCATGATGATAATGCCTTAGTTACCGAAAATACATTGCTAAACGGTCAACAATAATGTTGGTGAGAAATCATAGGTTTAGGTAAATGTTTTATACGACTACGCAAGTATAGATCGTGTATGACAATCATGTCACATAAAAATGTTTCGTATGACAATCATGTCACATAAAATGTTATGGTATGACAATCATGTCACATAAAATGTTACAATTGCTTAGCGCATGATACCGAAGTCTCCGATCGATGTTAGCCCCAACAGAGTGTCTTGCCAAACAACTCTAATAATGTTTATGAATGAAATGCATCCGTATGACTAGTTGGGATTCACCAACCCGGATGGAGGCGCCACCCCGATAGATCTATCCACTCACACACGCTTCTAGGAAATTAACGGCTCATGCATATGAAATGGGGACATTTAAGCGCAACGTGGTAACTTAAGCAATGTAAATGAATTTAACATACTTGGTATCGTAATAAAATGTTGTGCAATGTATTCTCCCGTAGGTTTGAAATAAGTAAAACTTGAATAAATCGGGCTATGAAAACTTACTTGATAAACCGGTATGATGACAAGAGTGAGTACATCGAGGTATAGCGTGATACTTAAACTGGACCTATTACGAATGATATGATATGTAATGAGTTATGATGTAATGTTATGCATGCATTTGTATGTTATTTATACCATTGCGAGTTTTGAAAAATAACACTTATCGTCGAAAAATACTCTTTTGACATCTTGACCATTCTTAAATCACTTTACAAGTATTTACGTCAAAATGTCATCCTACAATGGTTTATTAATGAATTGTTGTGAAATTATAACTTTTATAAGAAAATGTACTCCATTTGTTCTCCAATATTTTTGTTCTCCAAATCTTTTAGCTCTTCAAATATTTTAGTTCTCCAAATGGTTTTGGTTCTCCAAACTTTAGTTCTCCAAAAGTAGTTCTCCAAAAATAGTTCTCAAGTATTTTAGTTCTCCAAAACTTGTTCTCCAACACTTTTGTTTCCCCAAAAATAGTTCTCCAAAAATAGTTCTCCAAAAATAGTTCTCCAATATTTTAGTTCTCCAAAACTAGTTCTCCAACACTTTTGTTCTCCAAAAATAGTTTTTCTAAAATAATAAAGTTACTGCAATTTATGAAAACGTTTATATCTTAGTCGTTTCAAACCGCTTTCACGATTATACGTCCTTAGCTTCGTATCAAAGTATACTAATATATTTTTGATAAGTCGAAATAATTTATGAAGCTTAGGACTCGTTTTTGACTCGTACAAAACAAAAACACTTTGCTGAAATTTTCATAAATTATATATTTCGTCGTCAAACTTGTAAAATTCATAACTTCTTCGTTATAACTCCGTTTTAATCCGTTCAAGCGGCCACGGATTCGTTTTAAAGTATATTTTCTAAATATCAAGGCCAAAAATTCGTGCCTACTGTCGGATTTTCCAGAAAAACAAAATAAGAACAGACCACTTTTATTACTTGTCGAAAATAGTTTTTCTCGTACTAAACCTATTCCAATCCCTTCAAATCAACTCCAAAGCTATTCTAATCCTACCATACACCTTCTTAGGGTGTCATGGGTTCCTAAACATCATCAAGACCAATATATACCAAGGGAATAATTATAGGATGACTTTATATGTATAAAACTCTAAAAATCAAAGTAAAAATGGTATAAATACACATAAGTCTTGCATGTTTGCTCAAAATATGAAGAAATAAATATGAAATGAAGATGAAATATGTAAAATGAAAGAAATATGCTTACAAGCTACTATGATGAGGTGCAAAGAACAAAGGTTTAACCTAAACACCCTAGGTTTTTATTTCAAAACCTTAATAAGAGTGTGATCTAGATTGTAATAACTTGAGCTTTTGAAAATTTGATGATCCCTTGCTAAACACCTATGATGGCGGTTTTGGAGTGAAGAACAAAGAGAAAAAGCACTTTTACTAACTCTTGAATTATTTGATTATGTGAATGAATTAAAGAAAGTGTGTAACATGGAGTATATATCTAGATATGAAAGATATTTTTTACCAACCTTGACTTACTTCCCCTATGGCGGTTTTAGGGGAGGTGTTTCCAATATATATATATATATATATATTTTTTTATAAAATGTATTATGTATAAAATGTGTAAGTAAAATGTAGTTAAGTATAAGTTTGTTGTAACTTGTGTATACATTTGTGCAATAGGATAGTTTTAGCTAATAAATTTTAATTGGTCAAAGTAAAATATATTGAGTCATAAAAATTGTAAAAATATATTTCTTGCATAATTTGAGTGATAATATAATTATCGTGTAGTTTTTAAGAAAAACGTCGTAATAATATAAATTTAACAATTTATATACGAAATAAATTTAAAACACTAGGTAAACTAAAAATATAGTTTTATAAACTAAATGTAAGTATAAAAATATATCGGGATCATTTTGGAAGTAACGGATTAAATGTTCAAAATAATAACTCACGCGATAACGCTTATTTAATATGAAATTTACGCGTTTAATGTGAAATGCAAAGTCATGAATGAACTAACATGATGCAAATGATGTTAATGAAATGTAGACTACACTTAGTCCATATGAAATGTTCGTGATGATATGATCATGAATTAGCCGCTAAACCATTAAGGTTACGCAATTTGGAACACGTAAACCTAGTTTACGATAAATGTTGAAATGGTGAAGCATGAATTGTTTCGAAATGACCTAAAATTGCGAGTTGTCACATTCGCCCATCAAAAAGGAATTCATCCTCGAATTCGTTACCGTGTTAGTCTATCGAATTTTGAGTTTGTGATTAATATCGAGGAAAGAAGACATGGAGAAGTGTCGTTACTGATTATCGATGATTGAGAGCGCACAAAACATCGTAGTAGAAAAATATTGGATGAGTATCTCCGATGAGTAACACTTTGACTTTGAAACATGTGAACATTTTGCTTGCACTAAGATTTATAATTAACTGCTCCCAACATAACATGATCCCTCTAGAATTAGACAAAGTTAGCTAGGCTATGTATAATTAAGGAACGATGATGTGACGTTCGGTTTAGTTGTTATAACTCTCAATGTTTACAAGGATTTAAACCGTGTCGTTAAAATGGTAGTTAAAGTAAAAAGGAAGTAAAATTCTCGTAAGTAATAACAAATCGGAAAGAAAATAAAGTACGATAGATGAGAATATTTTACAACGAGTGGTTTATCAAAAGTAGTACATCTTTAAGTTATTAAGTTTCGGATACGATGAAAGACATATACTTAGTACCGATATAGTGCATAAGGAAAAAATAAGATCCGTTAGTTTCCGAACTTCTTGAGTCCTCCGCTTGTTGAAATCCTTTGAGCTTCTCCTCCTTCTAACATGTATGCTTTCTCAAGAGCACCTTTAACTTGTTGATCTTGGTTTTGGGGACATTGGCTCGATAGTGTCCTTGCTCCCACATTCGAAACATGTCATTATAGTTTTACCTCTACAATCCTCGGCGAGGTGTCCTAATTTTTGGCACTAGCGGCACTTGGCGTGGCAAAGACCGAGTGGTGAAACTTACATCTAGTACATAGTGGGTGTGTTCCAAGATATCCTTTTCCTTTGCGGTCCTTAGCAAGGTGTCCCACTTTTGACAGATAAAGCATATACACATGGACCATCATGATGTAGCGTGCATTGATGACATCGTGGTAAGTTTCGAGATAAGTTCTTTCCTTTGTTGGTGCGCAACATAAACCCCTGGCGCTTCTTGTCTTCTATTCATTGTTGGTGATGGTTAGTGTCACGGTTTTGGTTGTTGTTATTATAACCTCCTTGGTCATTTTCCCATTTTCTTTTGTTGTTGTTGATTTGGTTATCGTCGTTGTTGTTGTTGTTTTGGTTATTGTGGTAGTTGGTGCGGTTGTTATTGTTGTTGATGGTGTGATTGTTGTTATTGTTGTGGTGGTTATTGTTGATAATGTTTTCCCCTTTCACAACTTGAGCCATGAGTATTTGAGTCATACGGGTAGATTCTTCAATTGTTTGTGGATCGAAAGAAGTTACATCTCCTTGGATATTTTGTGAAAGTCCTCCAATGAAATTTTCCAATAGTTTCTCATTGTCCGAAACCATAGCTGGACAAAGAACAGTCAACTCTTGAAACCTTTTGATGTAAGCAAGTCTCGCAGTTTCAGCAGCTAGCCTGCGGCCTCTGAATAGCAGCTCATCGTCGCTCGTTCTTTCCTTAGTGCCTCGGCTATACTATCGTCTACATACCTTTGGATAGCGGTGGTGTCATTTCTAGTGCGACTTTCTTCGCCATAACTCTTCAAAATAAAAGGAAAATGAGACGAGTCAAATCCTATGTTAGGAATAAGCGCCTAAAGAGATGTGATAGAAGGTGATAAGTTTGAGGTTATTTTTCAAAATGATCGACGGGTTCAAAAGATGGGTTATGAGGTGTTGTAAGTGCTTCAAATGTATAATGGTTTAGTGACTTAATGTGAATAACGTGTAACTCGACATGTTAGTGGTGAAACAAAAGAGTGAGAGTGACTTCGTCCTACTTAAAGGTTTATCTCGGCATTCGACGTTATCGGTGATGAATCAGTTGATATAAAAATTGTGATAGGGAATGACAAAGAATTCTCCACATTAGAGTATGAGGAAAGGATAATGAAATGGGTATTTAAGGGCATCCATGTGACAATCGTTTTGAAATAAAAGTAAATAACTCGAAAATGTACGTATAAATCGCATGCAAAGTGAACATGCACTTATGATGAAATGATGAGATGCTATGATGATGTAGTTATAGTCTAGGTCAATGATGCAACCTAGTTCTCTATAACCGAAGCTCGATGCCAATCATCACACCCCAATTTACTGCTTTTGCGTGGAATGGAATTTCGGGATTATCGTCATAGCACCACAATCACAGTTATATTGAGCGACCTAAAGTGTCGTTTGGAAAATACATCGTTTGATTTAATAAAATAATCGAGTTACAAAGTATAGGTCCCAAAAGTATATAAAGTTTATGGAAATATAAATATATTACAAGTCCAAACGATGTTTTAAAAGAAAGTGTCATAATGTATAATGATATAAGTCGACGCCGCGACTCAAAAGGTGGTTCCCTAACCATGCCATGATGATAATGCCTTAGTTACACGAAAATACATTGCTAAAAGCGGTCAACAATAATGTTGGTGAGAAATCATAGGTTTAGGTAAATGTTTTATACGACTACGCAAGTATAGATCGTGTATGACAATCATGTCACATAAAATGTTTGTATGACAATCATGTCACATAAAATGTTATTGGTATGACAATCATGTCACATAAAATGTTACAATTGCTTAAGTGCATGATACCGAAGCTCCAATCGATGTTCATTCCAATGAGAGTGTTGCCAAACAACTCTAATAATGTTTATGAATGAAATGCATCCGTATGACTAGTTGGGATTCACCAACCCGGATGGAGGCGCCCTCGATAGATCTATCCACCACACACGCTTCTAGGAAATTAACGGCTCATGCATATGAAATGGGGACATTTAACGGCAACGTGGTAACTTAAGCAATGTAAATGAATTTAACATACTTGGTATCGTAATAAAATGTTGTGCAATGTATTCTCCCCCGTAGGTTTGAAATAAGTAAAACTTGAATAAATCGGGGCTATGAAAACTCACTTGATAAACTGGTATGATGACAAGAGTGAGTACACTGAGGTATAGCGTGATACTTAAATCTGGACCTATTACGAATGATATGATATGTAATGAGTTATGATGTAATGTTATGCATGCATTTCGTATGTTATTTATACCATTTGCGAGTTTTGAAAAAATAACACTTATCGTCAAAAAATACTCTTTTGACATCTTGACCATTCTTAAATCACTTTACAAGTATTTACGTCAAAATGTCATCCTACAATGGTTTATTAATGAATTGTTGTGAAATTATAACTTTTATAAGAAAATGTACTCCATTTGTTCTCCAATATTTTTGTTCTCCAAATCTTTTAGCTCGTCAAATATTTTAGTTCTCCAAATGGTTTTGGTTCTCCAAACTTTAGTTCTCCAAAAGTAGTTCTCCAAAATAGTTCTCAAGTATTTTAGTTCTCCAAACTTGTTCTCCAACACTTTTGTTTCCCAAAATAGTTCTCCAAAATAGTTCTCAATATTTTAGTTCTCCAAAACTAGTTCTCCAACACTTTTGTTCTCCAAAATAGTTTTCTAAAATAATAAAGTTACGCAATTTATGAAAACGTTTATATCTTAGTCGTTTCAAATCCGTTTTCTACGATTATCGTCCTTAGCTTCGTATCAAAGTATACTAATATATTTTTGATAAGTCGAAATAATTTATGAAGCTTAGGACTCGTTTTGACTCGTACAAAACAAAAACACTTTTTGAAATTTTCGTAAATTATATATTTTCGTCAAACTTGTAAAATTCATAACTTCTTCGTTATAACTCCGCTTTAATCCGTTCAATGCCCACGGATTCGCTTTTAAAGTATATTTTCTAAATATCAAGGCCAAAAATTCGTGCCTACTGTCGGATTTTCCAGAAAAACAAAATAAGAACGAGACCACTTTTATTACTTGTCGAAAATAGTTTTTCGTACTAAACCTATTCCAACCTTCAAATCAACTCCAAAGCTATTCTAATCCTACCATACACCTTCTTAGGGTGTCATGGGTTCCTAAACATCATCAAGACCAATATATACCAAGGGAATAATTATAGGATGACTTTATATGTATAAAACTCTAAAAATCAAAGTAAAAATGGTATAAAACACATAAGTCTTGCATGTTTGCTCAAAATATGAAGAAATAAATATGAAATGAAGATGAAATATGTAAAATGAAAGAAATATGCTTACAAGCTACTATGATGAGGTAAAGAACAAAGGTTTAACCTAAACACCCTAGGTTTTTATTTCAAAACCTTAATAAGAGTGTGATCTAGATTGTAATAACTTGAGCTTTTGAAAATTTGATGATCCTTGCTAAACACCTATGATGGCGGTTTTGGAGTGAAGAACAAAGAGAGAAAAAGCACTTTTACTAACTCTTGAATTATTTGATTATGTGAATGAATTAAAGAAAGTGTGTAACATGGAGTATATATCTAGATATGAAAGATATTTTTTTACCAACCTTGACTTACTTCCCCTATGGCGGTTTTGGGGAGGTGTTTCCAATTATATATATATATATATATTTTTTTTATAAAATGTATTATGTATAAAATGTGTAAGTAAAATGTAGTTAAGTATAAGTTTGTTGTAACTTGTGTATACATTTGTGCAATAGGATAGTTTTAGCTAATAAATTTTAATTGGTCAAAGTAAAATATATTGAGTCATAAAAATTGTAAAATATATTTCTTGCATAATTTGAGTGATAATATAACTATTGTGTAGTTTTAAGAAAACGTCGTAATAATATAAATTTAACAATTTATATACTGAAATAAATTTAAAACACTAGGTAAACTAAAATATAGTTTTATAAACTAAATGTAAGTATAAAAATATATCGGGATCATTTTGGAAGTAACGGATTAAATGTTCAAAATAATAACTCACGCGATAACGTTTATTTAATATGAAATTTACGCGTTTAATGTGAAATGCAAAGTCATGAATGAACTAACATGATGCAAATGATGTTAATGAAATGTAGACTACACTTAGTCCATATGAAATGTTCGTGATGATATGATCATGAATTCGCCGCTAAACCATTAAGGTTACGCAATTTGGAACACGAAACCTAGTTATCGATAAATGTTGAAATGGTGAAGCATGAATTGTTTAGAAATGACCGAAATTGCGAGTTGTCACAAGAGTTATTTCATACCAAACTTATCTCACATGGGGATCCATCTCCACCATCCATCTAAAAAGAAATCAACGACCAGATTAAAACATTTTATTATTTCACCTATTTTTTATAATTTAAATATCTCTTAAACCGTTAATCGTTAAGTGAAAATATGTACACCATCGCGACGAAGCATTTAATTATCTTTCTATGGGCGGGCACTTTGATATACTTTCAAAAGAAAAATATTTCATTTTTTCACTTTTTGTTGTTTTTAGATTCTTGAAATTTGCAGTGAAAAAATCGTATATGATAAAACACTAAATTGAATATCACACGTGATATTAGTGTTAAATCATATATGATATGTAATATCATGTGATAAGACACTAATATCACATGTGATATTACATATCATATATGATATTACACTAATATCACATGTGATATTCAAATTAGTGTTCTATCATATATGATTTTTAACGCAAATTTCAAGAACGTAAAAACGAAAAACTTAAAAAAAAAAAACCGTGAAAAATACGAAAAAAAAAATTTTGTCGAAAATATATCAAAGTCTTATCTATAGAAAGATAATTAAACGCTTCGTCATAACGATATATTTTGGATTAATTTCATATATCACCCTACTTTCATGTTTAATTTCATATATACCCAAAGTCAAGTATTGAATGCATAATGTACAATGTTTTTAATGCATGTTTGGGTATATATGAAATTTCGCTTAAAAGGAGGAGATATGAAATTGCTCTATTGCCACCGACTTAACGATTAACGGTTTGAAAGATATTAATATTTGAAAAAAATGATGTAAGTGGGTTTTAAATTGTTGGGATTAATCTCATCAATTAGATCGAATAAAAATGGAGGGTGGAGATTGATCAGACATAATAATCTTTGTCTCGAATGATCTTAAATCATAAACAATACATAAACTTTAAGATTAATATAAAAATAAACATACGCAGCATAGAGATTAATACAAGCTGTCAAAACGTTTGTGCCACATAGTATTGATTTATCGAAAAGCTAATTGTATGGGACTTTTTGAAACTATAAGAAAAATTGAAGGATATAGTTTAAAGCTTCAAAGTCATATGCTCGGAGAAAGTGACAACTGGTAATATGACGCAATATGACGTCACATTTAGTAGAATAGAATTCAAAATCTTTTCTTTTATTATATACTTGGCTACAGTAGCCGTGGTATTAAACAAAAATCTTCAAGATGGCGTATAGTAGAATAGTTTTTAAGTTATCATTCGATCGTAAAAGAAACACAATGACATCAAAATGTTTAGGTTTATATCTCAAAAATGCACATTGTGTCTATTTACATACAAAAAGGTAAAGAAAATAAAAGGTTGTTTATTAATGATAGGATCGATGCAAGGTATGTAAGAATAAATGCAAACCAATAACACTCAAGATGGTATAAAAAATGCCGCAAAATAAAAATTAGTAGTTATAACAACTTTGCAACTTAAAAGTTATTAAAAGTTATAAAAACTCTACATACAAAACACATAACAATCTTGAGAATCTTCATAATCTATGGAGAACCTCTTTGTACACGACATTTGTTTAGTTACCTATTTTATTAAGGCTTTTGGGGGCATGCTTTCCAAATGCCATCAACAACCTGTATAAACAACATTAATATTTCTATTAGACTACCGTTATCCGTCACCCAAAAAACCCTCCCTCACCAGACACATTAGCGCCACATGAGCTTGCGATTTTAACACATCTCGACTCCAGTTAATGACGACCAAGCATACGCAATCAATCTTGCGATTTTACGTCATTATAACATATCCAACATTCGACAAATATTCTCTAACCAACAAACTAATCATAATATGACACTAAATATACACACATTGCAAATTGCTCGACTTTTTTACATCATCCATAGTTGATGCTAATTGAAGCTTCCATTAAATAACATAAACCTAAAACAAAGACAATCATTGATAACCACAATAGTATACTCACCTCACATAATGCATAAATGACCGAAAGCTTACAATGTGAAGGTCGGGTTCTCGAGACCATAAAAATATATGTAGCATATATGACGGTAGCACTATTATTACCTAAATATAGTATATTGCAAACAACCCTAAAATGAGTCGATCGAATAAGCAATCCCAATCAACTCATATAATTAGCAGTTTAGTAAGCAATCATAAACAAAAGCACCCCTATATCTTCAATCTTTATTGAAGTAAACAAAACGATAATTGCACATCAATGTACCTATTAGCTACATGTTTCGATTATATCCAAGAGAGTGCATCCGCATTGACCCTTCTCACTATTAATGGGCTATAGTTTCCCACCCCACTAAAAGAGTTCGGACATAACTTACGGATGGAAGCAAGTAAAAATAAAACTAACTAATGTAAGCATAAATTCGTTTCCATGTTCCAACACTTTTTTTTACTTTGGCCGTTCTTAAAACTCAAAACTACAAAATAATGCAGATTATTCTGATTATTTCTGATGGCTATCCAAAGTTGACTATCATTTTCGCATTAATGTCAAACTGGGAATCCAAGCACTCAACCAAACTTAAAATTTTCGTTAAATTTAATCGATGGACATATTGGCATACGCATTTTCCTTTTTGGATAACTCTTATGCCACAAATACATCATAAATCTTGAGATTTTAATATCCACCGGTTTTGTAAATGTTTTGAGGTTTTATACAAATACTTTTTAGTCATCTATGGAGACGTAGAACATGTGGTGATATTGCATCCTCCATAGCCATTCCTCTACTCAAGAAAATACCATTTCGAGAAAGAAAGAAAAAATCGATAATTAGTAGTAATAAAACATGCTTTAAGAAATTCCACCATTAAGTAAACCCTTTGGTCGTGTGTAAACATCTAATAAGCCTGCATACACATTTGACTCAACATTGCTTAATTAATTTAAAAACAAATATGCAACATAAGCAAACCTAAACACTTTTGTTGCACGAGTTTTTGTATTAAAGCCGATTTATCTTCTTGAGCAAAGCTTGAGGTATAAACACGGATTTGTCTCCAATATCATCTTGGACAAAAATATCGACTTAATCAAAATATGGTTCATTTTAATCGAAAACACAAATATCATGCCTAAATAGAATATCGTGAAATCTACCTTAATAAGTCGAGTGAACTTTCTTGTCGCAAATATCGTGCATCGCAATCTACACTGCAAGTAGACTAATTTACATACTCAACCATTTTTAATGATTGACGGATGGCACATGTATGTAGAGCTTCAGTAGCTATTATATTGATGCCTCCGTGACGCTAATATCTTACTAAATGCATTGCACTTCTAATCCACTACACAATCAACAAGTGAGAAACATTACGTAATTTGTGCTTCCTAGCACAGTTTTTTTTTTTTTTGCGGATCTAAGGAATAAACCCGCTTGCTTTTACGCTTTTGCTTGGTTCCATCATTTTAGAATGAACACGAGAAATGACTTATGTACGATCATTCCTATATGCCTGGTAGAATATGATTCTTGTAACCATCGATGTAGAAACTTGGCAGAAAACTTAGCAACAACTTTACATGTGGTGAGTATAGTGATAACCAAAAAATTTAGACGAATTATAAATTCATGACCAACCACGAACTCGAAAGAGCAAGAGATTGTTAGTACATACCTACATGACCGTCATATACACCAAAGAAAGAGGTAGAAGTGTCCACATCGGGATGCACAACATGCCAAAACACACACATTAAAAGCGAATAAGATCACAGCTCAAAACGTATGATCAAATTGACTTGTAAACTGTAGGACCGATAATACTAGTGATTCATGTGGTTCGGGGGGTCGGGGAAGCTCAAAGAATAAGAAAGACATGGTTATTGTATTAGATAGAAAAGGGGAAGATGTGTGTTTCTAGAGAGAGGAAGAAGAAACCACACACACTTCTTTACAAAATGTGAACTTCCTACCCTCCTAGTTGGGACTAGGAGGGTATTTATACTTCAACAAGCCTAACTTAGCACTATTGACTAAACTAGTCCTTGTGAATGAGTAAAGAAGAAACTAATGCAATTCCGTAATGACTTCACTTTAGCGAGGCTAACAATCTCTCCCAGTGATGTCATACGGGAGTTGCTTACAATGTTCCTACAAGCAAAGTTAAATACAAAACATAAGCTCAAGCAGCTCAAGAGTGTCTTCACAGTCTTCAAACTTCATGAATCTTCTCATTGCTATCTCTTTACTTGTAGAAGAACAATGCGAGCAAATCTAATTAGGGATTAAATCGGCCTTTTGCTCTCCCCAGTGGTGCTCTCCCCAATGACAACCTTTCGATGAATTTCACGAATTGAAGAAGTCTTTTGATAATTAAATTAGAACCGTCTTTAATCTTCTAACACGCAGCGGAAAATGTAGAAAAGGCTATCGACTCGACCTTCTTCAAGATTGTCCATTCGGGGAATAAGATATCAACATCTTCATCTCACCAAATGCATTCCAGTTATCTTTCATATATCAAATCGACCCATAATGTACACATTTCTCTCCCGATGGTTACGATTTATCGGAATCGAGATCAATGTGTACATGAAGCATTGCTCGGAAGCGTTCTATCATAAATCATATCGGCCCATGAGAAGATGTCGATGAACAATACCATTTGAAATTGTCTAACTCATTTCAACCCCCGTATCAAAATTCAGCGGGTATCGTAGTAACCACATATGAAGATAACCCAATATGACGAACTTGAGAAGGAAGTCAAATCTCCGGGACCGATTACTTAAGCTTGTACTATCCTTGTGAAAAAGAGCGGTGTACCCAATGTACAAAACCTCTTGGCGTATCCTCAACTCGTGAGACACAAGTGATAACTACTTTGTGGGTTAAGAGAAAGAATCACAAAAGTAACTAGATAGCAAGTCTTCATCACACTCAACATATTTGCCCAGACAAGTCATCTTCGCGTAAGGGAAGAAAGAAAGAAGACGAAATAAGTAAACTCGCCCGTCAAACGTCACTTCACACCCAAATAAATAATAAAGAGTCATCTCCGTGGTCACGTTAAAATTCATCGAAAACTTTAGCCGTGAACGTATATCCTCCGTGAAATTAATACCATACCAACATACCATACTCATCAAAATATAAAAAATTGTATCCTATGTTTGTATCAAATGAAACATTAGGATAGCAATATTTTATTAGACCAATTCAAGAGAGATATGATTCGGTCCAAAATTCGGATCCGCCCATTAATCGGATTCAAGTCTCATTGATCCACTCCACAAATTAGCAACGGATAAAATATCACATATATACCAATTCCACTTAACCTAAAAGTGTCATAACCCTACATCAAATATCGCCTACCACGAGGCTTTCTCTCACCCAACTCATTTCTCATCAAACTCACCATATCTCATCATCAATCAACATATGATCTTCACTCTACATACCGGAACAATGAATCGAACATCACAACCACAATCATAACCCCGTGGGTTACCTACGTTTCGATGCGATTCACAATAAATCAAGGGCGCTTCATATGTGGCTTCAAGATCCTATGAATGGTCTCGGGTAGGTATCGAATAATTGATGAGTGAGTTCTTTTCCTTTCATGAGCAATTAAGAAAAGGGTATGACACATTTGTTATAATCCTTTTCTTTGCATTCGAATATTATAAATGAAGTGAAAGCTTTCAAAAATCTGAGATCGTTTAATTTTTGTATTCGATATGAGTCGAGTCATGGTGGATGATGAGATGTTTATACGAGTTAGGTTTTGGTTTGAAGTGGTTATGAGTCGACTGTTGAAACGTGTTAAATTTAATGCATGTACTTTGAACTCGGACTGATGATGGTTTCAATACTGAAGTCCAGTCTTTTGTGGTATATGGTATGTGTCGATGTGGTCAAGGTCTGGTAAAGATTACGCGTAACTTTTTTCCATTTCAGCTCATTAATTTCTACGCGTAACTACTTGCTTATGCGTAGGCATATGCGTAACTTATGCTTATCGTGTATACAGCGTAAAGCAAGTTATCGCGTAAGCCTCGCTAAGCGTAAGCGGAACTTAGGCGTGGCGCGTCGCCGTAGCTTTTTCCCTGGCGTAACTTCACATTCACGCGTATCTCAATGTAGATTCCCTTACGCGTGAAAAAAGGGTTTGACCGCTTTGACTTTTCGGTGAGGTTTTCCGACCATGTTTTCCGACCATCTTCATACAATAACCCGAAGCAAACATAAAGTGCTTCCTTTTGGCGGTTTGACCATGAGAAGATGACGGTTGACCACATATTTTCGAGGATTTGGTACAAAAAAAATCACATAATTTACCATTGTTTGGACCATCAAAGTGGACACACAAACAGATGTACATCTATGAATACCCAATAGACTTTTGTGAATATGACCAAATAAGGATACTCATAAAGTTTCAAAAACTGTTTTACCAAAAATATACGGAAAAAAATTTTTCCGGATCTAAAAATATGGGTAAAAGCAGCCAAAAAACTTATACAAAACCACACAAATCGATAAAAATACACAACCTGGCTCGTTATACCAATTGTAGGACCGATAATACTAGTGATTCATGTGGTTCGGGGGGTCGGGGAAGCTCAAAGAATAAGAAAGACATGGTTATTGTATTAGATAGAAAAGGGGAAGATGTGTGTGTTTCTAGAGAGAGGAAGAAGAAACCACACACACTTCTTTACAAAATGTGAACTTCCTACCCTCCTAGTTGGGACTAGGAGGGGTATTTATACTTCAACAAGCCTAACTTAGCACTATTGACTAAACTAGTCCTTGTGAATGAGTAAAAGAAGAAACTAATGCAATTCCCGTAATGACTTCACTTTAGCGAGGCTAACATAAACGGATGTGGGCATGTGGGTACCATATAAACCATCTATGTAAAACTTATGAAAAAAAGAGTTTCTTATTAATTTCAAATATATAAACTCTTACTCTCTAGGCCGTTGCAATCGGTGTGTAATATTCCTAGTTGCAAGCTTCAAAGTACCAAACTATAACCAAACACGATTGATTGAGTAAAATACATAAGGGTTACATTGTATAATATTTTATGTATTTTACTTATAGTTTGATTGGGTAACAAACTATTACCAAAACATGAAAGCAAACTCTTCTATAACTAAGGGTATTATAAACACACTCCGCATTTCCATGATCACCATACATTAATACAATGCATCTATCTGATTTGAGAAAGTAGCATGATGGAGTAATTATTAGACTTATTAACATTCTAGAAAATATATCAAACGGAGAGAAACTATGTACCTCATCGGCGGTCATAACTTGTGGTGATTGCTATTAGTGAGCTCTCTACATCGATCTTTTCTTGATCGCCTCGACATCTTCTTCTACAACATATATTGAAAATATATTAAATAGTGTCACAAATAAACTTGTATATGAGTGTTTGATGATTTCAAACTTTTCTCATTTGCAAATGTTAGCCTTACCAAACACCCCTTATTACTCGAGTTACTTATTAAAAAAAATATGTTTTTAATGCATACAACTTTCTAAATAGTTTTGCTCAAAATTAAGCTAATAACCGTATTTATTATTGTTTTGGTAATTACGATATGACAAAATCATTTCTTTAGACAGAAAAAATAGTGTTTGTGGTTCAAACCAATTCTTCATGAATAGACCAAAATTACCCTTCTTGTCACTCAAGGTTCAACTAAGTAAGTTGCTTTAAAAGACTTGAATATGCAATACAAAAACCTATACCTTGAGGTACTTATATATAAATTCTTTAGTGTTGTGGAGATGGTCAAGAAGTGGCCCAAGAGTAGCAACCAATAAATTAACTCCTTTCCTTATATGCTCATATTCCCTCTTTGTGTTGCATCAACAATAACCGACCCAAGAGTCAGCGACTAATGCATGAGTCTGTACAATTCAAAATAAAGGACTTGTTAAATTCAAACTATTTATATAACACAATTTCCCACCATGAATGAATATCTTATGTTATGATACAATATGTTCACCTTTAAAATTGCATGATATTTTAAATATAATAAAGCCATTATGTGCAAGGTGCTACACTAAAAGCTTTTCCAACCGAAACATGTATATCGAGTGTATGAGTCTTTGCCTAAACTTTTTCAGCCATGGTTAACTATCTGATGTTCTCTTTTCTGATAGAATTTCAAACACCCCTAACCAAAATCGCATAATCCAAAAAAGTAAGCTAAAAAAACACACCCTAAATAAGATATTTCATAAATGCACCTCAATCCTATAAGTTGTTGAGCTTAGCGGGGCATTCTTCGTGTGAGTGAAACAACTTTATTATTACCAAACAACCCATGTTGCAGCACCAGACAAACCAAACAACGACAGTGTTCCCCCCAACCTGCAACGAAACGATACTTATTTAATAAAAGAAAATCAACACCAATAATTCGTAACTCTAAGATTTCTTACCTTTATGGCGGCACACGACATCATACTGGAATAAGTATCGGTGTACCTGTCCAAGCACCATAATGCAACTTCAGTAATTTGACGACAAGTTGAGAGTGACTATAAGTTCATAACAACACACATATCATATACGTTACCCCCGCAATTTGACCATGAAGCGATGATCGCCATTGATGAACCATAATTGCAACAACCCAAAATCCGGTTTCCAGCAGTCCTTGGATCCAATGGAGCAGGTATTTCCAACCAATCTCCTGCACCCATAAAGCATAAAACTATGCGCATTTTACCCCTGCAAAAGTGTGAGAATTCTGAAACACATCAAGGTTTTAACTTTTTTATTAAGAATCTAAAAACTATTACATGCTTTTCGAGTCTGACATAATTTGCAATTCATAAACACATCAAACGTAAAATGCTCAGACTGGTTATGTGCCAAATGGTCTTGGTAAGTCAAGTTTTCCTTGATGCTTCAGTTGAGTTAGGAACTGATATAATTATATGTAAACATGTTACATCAGTTCCTCCATATATAAAAAGTCGATATAAAAAAATGTAGCTTCAAGTACCTTTGTATTCGGCTTGCGTCCTGTGGCAAAAATAACATGTGAGAAGCCCTCAGTTGTTTAATTAGACATGCTACAAAACATAATAAAAGTATTATTAGAGGGGAAATGATGTGATAACGTTCTCTTAACATCATGGATCTTAAGTGCATCAATGTTGTTGCAACAAATAAATAAAATTCGATTATAAAAAGAATTTACCTTTTCTCGATAGAGTATAATGAGCAAACCACGACAAGTAGCGCCATAAACCGAGTTCTGACAGCAAACAATGAAATGTAGGCAACCCTAAATCATTAAAAGTAATTACAATCGATGTCCGATATCTTGTTATGATATCAAATTCAAGTAATTACATAAGAAACCAACCATTATACTTTAAAATAGATGTCAACAATCGATGCCCAATTTACGATGCATAATGCATTTCATTTGGTCATTGCCCTATTTCTACCAAACATGGAATAATTTCTCTAATTCTAGGGTTATTCTATGTAGAACACAACCACCCTCTCATTACCCGCATCATAAAATCCGCTTAATTGCATAAGAAACCAACCATTAAAATTTAAAATAGATATCATAAGACTTACATCAAAGTAATAGATAGAGGCACAATTGATCGTAGGCTTCTTTCTCAATGGTAATCATTGGTTCAATAATCTCCCAACACAATTGATTTTGCGTGTTTTCAATTGATTGAGGTTATATGAAGATTGATTAAATGGAAAAGGATTTAGGTGATATGAGATCCAGTAATTGGGGAATTGATTGATTGAGAGGATGAAATCCAATTTGGAAACGATTTTGCATTTAAGAGCCGGAGTGAATT